>CM060900.1:442779758-442802258 GCA_030762935.1 Hymenopus coronatus
CATTCTGTATTGGACAGGAAAGACTTTTATTTTGCTCAAAGGTCGCTCTATCAAGCTTGAGGTTCCTTCACGTGCTATAAATCTAAGATACAGGAAAAAGGGTTTTACTTCCCTTCCGAAGGAACCCACGATAGGGATTTTTACGCCCGAAAAAGATCTATTGCGCGCCCGGGAACCATAGGCTATCATGTTACACTTAGACCACAGAGGAGGATACCTTTTGAACCGTAATAGCTACGTACCTCGTTTTTGGGTCAGTTTGATGCAACAGAAGACTTTAGTATTCTTAGATATGATGTTAGTGTTGTTTATTATTCTTACAAAACATAATTCTTTTATTTAAATAATGCTAATCAAGACAAATATTAACAGAAATGGTCTTATTAGATAGTCCGTTATAAGTAGAAGGGAAATAACAGAATACGCTAGGCTAAAGCGACAATCAAATGTCTTAAAACCATCGCTATGCAATTGTCATTGAAATACGGTTTTCTTTCCATGGTAAGGAGTCAAACAAAAGAGATATGTAAAAGATGAGGATTTGCCGTACTAAACAAATTGGGAGGATTGTCCTGAAAATGTTCGTGAAATTTGGTATTTAACCGGTTTTTTGTTGTTGAGTTATGCTGGTACACACAGATCTTTTTCTAAAAATATCTGTATAGATAACCCTCAAAACATGTATTTCTGTTGAAATCTCGGTAGCGAATTTTTGGGTGGAATACAATACCTTCTCTATCTACTACGTACATTTTACATACGTGCTAGAGAAGTAAAGAGTAATATAACTGTCGCCTTAATAAGCGGTAACAATAGATAAGGATTTAATTATCTCTTGTGTTTATTTTCCTTGATATCGTATCATAATATTCTTCAGAAGTAGCAAGAAGTGCCGAATCTAAAACGCGGATTCATTATTTAAAATTCATGTTTTTGTTGCGTTGTGCGAGGTAGCTAGTGTTGCGAACATATATTAATGCTTTTGGATCAGGCTATCTTCTACTCACGGTAAAATACTTCTATGCAAAGTATATTAGCATTAGTGAACTACGAAAAGGAATATTTCATTTCTAAATATTTCAGGAAAACCAAATACAAAAGTACATTTTCTAACGCTAATGGAAAGACGATTTCTTTCTTCCAACGTCAATTGCAACATCGTGTCGAAAATCGCAATTTTAATTCGACTGTAAGGTTCTGTTTTGCATAGGCTCTCAAGAAACATTTTCATTTTTATGTGAAGTACACTTAGCATTTTGTTTCTTCTTATTTCTTTGTAGCTTTACGTCCTTTAACCGGCTGGTCATATCGGACGATAAATGAAATCGGAAAAGATCTCGGCGTCCATGGAGTTTAAAGTTGCTCGACATTCGTCTTCTCAGGATAAGGAAATCCTGTAAGAGATTCGAGCTCGCGACCTGTTGAATGTGAGGCAGACACGCCACAGTCACACTACCCAGGAGGGCAATTAGCATTCGGTTTAAATTTTAGTTACTTTAAAAATGTAACATAAAAATACGTTGACATAGATATACTGATTGAGTATTGCAATCTAGTAAAAAGATATGCACAATATAAGGTTTTTATATTGCCTATTTTAGCTATTTATATTGCTTTTTCTGCTGATAATTTCAATACTGCGGTAAAAATCCCCTTCAAGGTCCAGTGATCAGCGAGCAGACTTCTCAACCGGAGACTCCGATTCGTGTTCAGGGTGTTTTCTGTGAAAAAAGACCAAAATTATCAAAATTTATAAATATGGATTTTAGGTTATCAAACACTACAAACCTACTCCAGTTTATGTAGGTTTTATAGTTTTACGATGTTTTAAAGCATGCCATAGTGTGATCAAAGTGCTTCCTTGAAAGTCTAAATTTGAAAAAAACTAGTAGAAACGATGTTAGTCTTATGTTAAAGAGAGATTTAGCGAATCTTAAATACTGAATTCAGAAGAGTAGGAAGACTAGGAGGATCTTTGTATTTACGCGTTAAAAATTTTAAACTGTGTTTTCTGGGTTTTCATTTCATTCATTTTCATTTTAGCTACTCTACACGACATAGCATGAAACAATAACATTTTCTATACCTCAATGTACATGACAGAATAAAATATCACTGTGTGCGTTTTTGGTAGCATGCTTAATTGTGATTTTTATTAAATAATTAAGTTCATATTGTATAAGTTTTTAACAGAACCAATAGAATAATTAAAAGTTTATCTCCACAATTTATCTATATACTATCAAAGAGTTCAACTATAACACAGTGTATTTTTTTAAAATAATTGCATCGTGTGGAAGAATTTTTCCAGATATTAAAAGAAAACAAACAAAATGAAAATATTAATATATCTGGGAATAATGTAGAAATATGCATGAAATTTGTTGTTACGTTTAAATATACTAAATGCTCATTTATGTGTTAAAATGTCAAGTGAATCGTACTAAAATTGAGAATTTTTAACTTTCACAGATCGTTTAACCAGAATTATCCATATAGTCTGGAAAGTGTGTATTTGAGAGTGAAAATAATTTAAAAATGACAAAAACCTTTGTTAAATTGTTCTGTAACGAGCGTCTCTTGTACTGCATTCACATAACGTTCTGTACCCATTCTTCAACAAAATACTCCTAAAGCTTAATCTTCAATCTACGTTATATTAAAGCAGATAAACGTTTGCAGAAATGTTTTAAGAAATATTTCCTTGTAGATAAAGTGAGAATAGGGGAATGCAGTATGCTTAAGCGATATTCAAATAATACAGGAGCTGGTCGCTACGTGATGACTTGGAAAGTCGTTGTCTTTGCTTCACCAGCATGACCAGTGTTAGCGTGACCAAGTATAGGTATTGGAAAACTCAAACCAATAACAAGGAATATGTGGGAAATGGTTAACTCCACATAAAAGGTGCATTTGACATAAATTGTGTGCTTTAACTGGATCTGAATTATCTGTATACTAAAATTTTATGTTTCTTTTAAGTTAACCATCATGTAAAAGTAATTCAGAGAATATTACCAGAAAACTGAAAATATAAATGCCGTTTGTTATGCAAATATTTTAAATTTATGGTACTGCAATTAAAGTCTTTAAAGCCAATTTAGAGGGAATAAAATCTCTTGAAAATGTTTCATGTTGATTGATATTCTTGAAAATAATAAGTAGATGCTGAACTTAAACAGAAAGTATGGTAATTAGAAGTTTTTTAATGCTGTTCTGAGTATAATGCTAGTCTCTGCTGATACATGATCAAGATAGAAACTATTTACGAAGCAGCATGAGACAGTTGTCAAATTAGGTGCTTTTGGGTTCCTTTTGCCCCTTCAACTTATTTGTTCTCCACAAATTATTCCATTCTCTTCCACATGAAGCAGGAACACCAAGAACAGCAAGAGATGGGAAAGTCACTCTTCAGGGAAGCAATCAGTTGTGAACATGACTTGTCGGACTCTAGACCACTCGCCTCTCACCAAGGTGGCAGCATATGGGATTTATGTTGGACAAGGCGGCGTCTCCGCGGTCTTTCTCCGGGGTTTCCGGTTTTCACCGCAATTTATTCGACACTCACTTTATTATCTTTACTTTCGTTCAATCTACCACCATTTCATATAAGCTTTTTCCTCATTCTCACGCCAGGCATAGGGCTGATCACCCATCCTACCTGCCTGCTCAACAGGCATTTCTCCCAGGAGCTCACCTGTAAATCGTCCTAGTGAGAAGCGTAAATAGCAAAAGAAGAAGCAGATATTAAATAATTGTTTCTTCTACACTAACCGTATGTAGAACAAGAGTTGGAATGGTAGGGCCAAACTGAAAAATTCAATACCATGGCGGAACTTGAACCACGGATCTCCTGGTCTTCGTCCAATTGCCCTAACTACTGAGCTCTCGTCGCAACAAACAAATACATCATTAAATTTCCCAACTCAGCTCAGTAGTTAAAGCAAATGGGTGGAGACCAGGATATCCGTGGTTCAAATACCGGCTATGGCACTGAATTTCTCAGCCTGACTCTTCTTATCCAAGAAGTCTATACACCTACTTGTTTTATTTTTATTCAGCATTTCGTTTCGTCGTCTAACTCCGTCCCCGACGTTCCTTGAAGGGAAAGAGGAACACCACTTTTCAATCCTGCAGATCTTGAAGCCATTCTGCTGCATTTTAACCGATTAGTACTAATTTTCTGTACCATTATTCGAACTGCAGCAACATTTAAATAATACCAGAGTGCAGCTGTGTTTTGTGCAGAAGAATTCAGCCACAATTTGCAATACGCGGGCCATGGTCAAAAACTGTCTCCTGGCACTATTCAGCAAGCCTCTTCCCATGTTTATATTCTGCTTCCTACGTCATGTTGCCAATTCTGTTTTTTGCAAAGCAAATGACCAACTTCGTTGTTTTATGATACCAGAATTGGTGTCATATTGATTCTTAATTATTTTATGGAGAAAGATTGAGAAAAGAGTACAATTGCAGTACATAATTTAATCCATGCTGAAGCACAAGTTTCAAGCCCGTTACTATGTACGTAGAGTCATTAGCAAAGGCAAATGGTGCGCCAATTTTTCTTGGGTGCTAGTTTTATGGGACAGGATCGTCTGAAGAGACATCTTGCTCGCCTCTCTTTCTGCAGTGTTGTCAATGAAGTTGCTTGCTTTGAGATCCTCTCAACAATCCGTCTACAGGAAGTTCGCGGCTTTTGACCTGGCAACGCTGAGGTTACTCCCCCTGCAAGGCCGGTATTAGGTCATCTGTGTTGAGGAAAGAGCTGGTGAAAGAAGAATGTAGGGGGAATCTGTAAGGAGAAACTTTCCTTTTTTATTCTCTTCTTGTTTCACGGATTAGGTCTCTGCCTGCTCCGGTCTCACATCTGTTCAATCCAGCGATTTCTTAGTCTTCTTCCTTCAGGATTATACATCAATGCTATAATTGGTGTCTTATGCTTTGCCATTCTTTGTAGATGCTCTATCTAATTGTTCCTGTGTTCTTCTTTTTCTTGAATAAGTAGTAGTACTTTTAGTTCCTCTCTAATATTCTCGTTTCTAATATGTTTTTCCCTTGTGCAACCCTTCACAGCCCGTAGGAAACTTATTTCTACTGCTTGAATTTGGTTTTATCTTTTGTCTTTAGGATCCAGGCCTCACTTCCGTACATCGGAATCTCACATGATTTTCTTTTTTCTTATCCTTAAACAAAATCCTAGCTTCGCTGATTCTTTTCTTTCCTCAACAATGTTAAATTAGCAAGTAGGTACTCAGTCTGTTAAATAAGGCAAAACATTTTCAATCTTCAGTTTATTAAGGTTACTTACATTAAGAGTTTCTGTTTCAGCAATTACTGAACATCATGATAGAATGACCAGTTTCTTTTATTGGTTATTAAATGACTGGTTCATTCTTAAGTTTATAGTTATTATTTAAAAGAATGTTAGTAAACAATGCTTCACAGCACTATGCAGTATTCAGAACCACTAGAACAACTTCCGCCTAATCTTGCTCGGTATCGCATGGCCTTGCCTACTGCATTGCCACTTTTCCTAGGGCACGGCCTTCCTGGAGACTGCTATGTCCTCAGCCATTATGATGAATATAGCACGCCGTGTCCAAGTGGTTAGACCCGGGCCCGGGTTCGCTCCCAGGCGCCCGCATGTGGGATTTGTGGTGGACAAAGCGGCGCAGGAGCGGGTTTCTACGGTATCTCCGGTTTCCTCCGCCATCGCACTCCACAGGTGCTCCATCTTGATTCCATGTAGCATCAGTGTCATCGCCTGCGGTGCAGTATGTAGTAAAAGCGGTCGTTAAACACTGTCAAAAAAGATGGTGAACTAGTTGAATCATTAAACGAAACGTAGTGCACGTGCATGTGCGTGAACTCTGGAATCTACAGACAGAATTAAACCATAGCATTGAATTGAATTTAAATGAAATGAAGTTTTATTTATGTACGCTCTTTAACTGCTGTGGTTTTTAGCGTCCCATTCTATGTTGGACGTGAAAGACCGCTTAATTTTGCTCAGAGGCCTCTTTATCAGGCTTGAGTTTCTTTTACGTGCTATAAATCTACGACGCGGAACCAACAGCGTTACTTCCCTTCCGAAGGAAGCCATGCTAAGGATTTTTACTCCCGTAAAAATCATTAGTCATTTTTTAAAGAAGTTCATTGCCCTCCTCCGGTTTGAACCCGCATTGAAGTCACAAGCTATCAGGTTTGTATGGTGTACTTATCTCAATGTTGCCGCTGTGCTCTGCTTCCGAATGAAGACTAGAGAGACGAGTGCCCAAGAAAAGGTGCGAGAATAGTATTTGGGTCAGTCTTTGAGACAGAGGAGGGACGAAGATAAGGGCGTCATTTGGGCACACCGGTGGCTGTCGCAAACTGCCGGCAAACGAAAACAGACCTAGAGCACGAGCAACCTTTTTTAGACATGTCTCAAAAAACTCTGACCAAAGTTTGGTTGAAAGTCAGAATCACGTGGGTAATTAGGGTTTTACAAAAGATTCCTTTATCTACATCATGCTAATTGAGATAAACATTACCAACAATTTTATTAATACTTGGTACCTTCTTAGAAGAAGGGAAATAAGAAGTTACGCTAGGCTAAAGCGATAGTAAAATCTAAAAGCTGTTCACTATGGGAACATTGAAGCTCGGTTCGCTTTATATGTCCGGCAGTAAACAAAAGAGGGATAAAACGAAAGGTGACTTCCCGTTTGAGAAAAGTTATAGTTTAAAACTGAAACCATTAATAAGGAATATCTCGAAAAGCATCAACTCTACAAAAAATGTACGACATAAATTTTGTGATTGATTTAACGAGATCTACATTTTTTGTGTAATAAGTTTAAATCCATCTCTTGCGGTTTATGAGATAAGCAAAATTCATCCAGTATGAAGAGGCCTTCACAGGTGATTCTCAGAAAATTCAAGGTATACACTTTGTCATGTGAGTATGTTTAATATACTGTATTTTAATCAAAATAGTTAGAGCCATTTTTGAGAAAAACAAACTTTTCAAAAGAAATGTCCATGTAAAGGATAGTTTAGAGGTTATTTTCTTGAAAAGCTTCGTGTCGCATCTTTGCGAACATACTAAATTAAATACCAAGTTTGATATTTAACGGTCTTTTTGTTTTTGAGCTCTGCTGTCCACACACAAACTTGGACCCAGAGGACCTCAAAATATGTGTTCGGTGAAATCTCTGTATCGAATTCTTGGGTGAAATACAAAGCCTTCTCTATAAACTATGCATGCACATACATAGCACGTGTAGCGAAAGTAAAACAATCGACGTGTTTCATTTACCTAATTTCCTCTAGCTGTTCCAAATACAAACTATTCTTACAAAATATTATTCTTTTATCTACGTCATGCTAATCGAGATAAACGCTAGCAAAATTAGTCTTATTACTTGCTTCCTTCCAAGTAGATGGGAAATAAGGTAATACATTAGGCTAAGGTAGCAGACAAATGTTTTAAAAGCGGGTCGCTATGTGAAACAATTGAGCTTCGATTCGCTTTGCAAGGTCCCGTTTGAGAAAATTAGGTAGATTAAAACTGAAACCAATAACAAGGAATATCTTGAAAATGGTCAACTCTACAGGAAAAACGTATATGACATAACTTATATGCTTTAACGAGATATATATTTTTGTGTATTAAGTTTTTTGTATATCTCCTACGGTTTAAACGTTATACAAAATTGGCAAATCTCATCCAGAATAAAGAGGTCTTCAGAGGTTATTCCCAGTAAATTCGAAGTATGCATTTTATTTATGATGTCAGTATGTTTAATATCCGGTATTTTAATCAAAATCATTAGACGCGTTTTTAGAAAAACAACATTAAAAAAAAAAAGGCCACTAAGGGGTAATTTGTAGTGGGGGACTTTTTTTTAAAATCTTCGTGTTGCATGCATCCTTGGAAGATGCTACATATAAATACCAAGTTTGTTCTTAACATTATTTTCGTTTTTGAGTTATGCTGTCCCAGACTCACACTACAGACCTTTTCTTAAAATACTTTTTCTGACTCAAATGTATTTCTGGCGAAATCTCGACAACGAATTTTTGGGTGGAATACAATACCTTCTCTAGCTCGATACCTGCTAGAGAAAGTAAAAAGAGCTAGCCCAAAGCTGGGTAGCAGCACACAACTCTGTTAATACAGAGTAGCAATTTACGTAGACCGGCAACGCCGTTGCTGTGGGACTCGAGAATCCTCAGGGTCGGAGATTAACGGCTGGCAGAGTGTATTACAAGGTCGCCTCATGTAAACCTGCACTGACTTCTGCTGTTTATTACAATTAGAAACATCAAGCTGAGTTTTAATACTACTCATGGTTATTTCTTTGTCTACATATGGTACAAAGAGTGAAAAGTGTGATGGCTATAAGGTATATATATATATATATATATATATATATATATATTTGTAAGATGTGCTGCGCCGTTAGGGTAGAAGTCAGGTCCGATTAAGGAGGGAGGGACAACTGTAAAAAATTAAAAGTTTTAACGTTTTCATCGAATTTACTTCTAATTTTACCACATATCAACACAAAATGTCAAATGTCAAATTTCAGCATTTTTCTTTCAATACCTTTCTCGATATTAATGTATACATATCCCACACCAAAGCTATTCTGAAAACCTCCCACACAATGCAGCTTTAAAAATTAACACATGGAATATGGATTTTACACTAACATTAAGCCACCAATCAATCATATCTTTGTGACTTTTTGTTCCTCCCTTATTAATTTCTTAAAACAAACGCTCTGCTAATTTTTAGAACCATGAAGCAACATGAAAAGAATGTAAAAAAAAAAAAAAAATGTGTAGCTTAAAGCTTTGTCAACCAGTAGGTGTATTTTCTGACCTACCATCCAGTTAAAATTTATCAGGCGTCTTTTAGCACTTTGAAACTTCACATTGCAGCTATCAATTCTTTATGTTACAGCTGTAGGAAATTTAAAAGTATTTATAAATATTTGTGGTTAGTTAGGGGCTTATTTCAACTTCGGATTTATTTTATGGTATAAAGAACCAAAATTGTGATTTTGTCACTTTTTGACCAATTTTTAAAGATGCCTCTCCTTAATAGAAGTTTACCAAGTTGTTTGGTAAGAGCACACCTTCAAAAATCAGTTTGAAGAGGTTATGTTCAATATGGCCTTTGAAAGGTGCATTGAAGATTACGGAAGTAACACTAAAAAGAAAGAAAAGGATATATAGAACGAAGAGATAAAGTTAGTGTCCACATATGTAGAAATCTCCGGTGTTTCAATGCAGAGGATACTCATCGCTGATTTGAAGATGGTGAAGAAATAAGGGGGTGAGGATACGCGTAGACTAATATGGAACACTCCAGGATCATGCTCGATTCGCGGGCTTTTACCTGGTTGAGATGTTGGGCTTAACAGAAACTAATGCCGTTTTGGCTCAAAGTGAGTGTTGAGCTTTTGAACGGTCTATTCACCTTTCGCTTCCTTGATACCGTCGGCTTATCGCATTCTTACGTTATTCCATGCAGCCAGTTGAAGGCCAATTGCATAATCGCTAATGCTGGAAGACAGCTTTAAGTATTTGTATGGGTCTCTAACGTTTTAACGAGTGCAGAGTTCCTTGTAACCCGTCTTACTCTAGTTTTAAAAAATAATACACCGCATTTGGTGCAGTGTAACAATAAATCACATAAAAGTAATCAAAATATTGGGGGTTGTAATGTATTAGTAAAATATGCAGTATGACAAAGAAAATTCGTCTACGTGAAAACTATCTTATGACCCCAAAGAAAATCATGTTAGCATAGCTACTTCTTGGGAAACTTCAGAAAAACGAAAAAGGAGCATGACTATATGCAAGTTTTGGAGCCTATGAGGGGAATCTGCTTGGAAAGATATAACAAAGCGGTTATTAACTTCGTTATATTGGAGGCGAAATGATCACCCCCAAAAAATAAAAAATAGGGAAGAGAAAACTGAAATAGACAAATTTTCTTTTGCGAATAGAACAATTGACGTCTGGAACAAAATACCTGCAGAGTTACCGTAAATTTAGCCTAAAAAATAAATGGAACTTTTTAGATTAAGTAAGAATGATTTATAGTCAGGATAATAAATATATATTTTATTATCACTTTGCAACATTGTATTATAAAGGTTTGCATATTGTGTACATTTTTCTACTGTGCTAGTATATTGACAGTGCACTATGAATATGACACTACATCATTAGTCTTGACAGGGTATCATTGTTATATATTTATTATTACCATTATTATTACCATTTTGTTACCATTCTTATCATTATTATTGTAATTATTATTATTATTATTATTATTAGTATCATTGTTAATTATTTAGTTCGACTTTGTGTTAATTATATTTTTTACATTGTGCTGTTACGTGACAGCGCTGCCCTCTAAGCATCTAAGCAGTGAAATAAAACATGTATCTACATTCCAGACTAAATTCCTTCAAGATAAACGATAAAAAAAATCTGAGTCTTCATTCACATAAAATTGTCTAGCTGGTCCATATTCAAACTATTGTTACAAAATCTATTCTTTTATCTATATCACTCTAATCAAGATAAACATTAGCAGAATTTGTGTTATTACTTGTTTTCTTGTAAGAAGGGAATGAGGGAATACACCAGGTTAAAGCGATAGAAAATCCTTTAAAAACTGGACGCTCTATGAAACAATTGAGATTCGGTTCGCTTTGCATGGCCAGCAGTAAAATAAGAGAGATGAAACGAAAGGTGGCTTCTAGTTTGAGACAAGTTGGGTAGTTTAATATTGAAACCAATAAAAAGAAATGTTACAGAATCGGTTAACTCTACAAGAAAAACAGATATGACATCCATTATGTATTTTAACGAGATCTGCATTTTTTGTGTATTACAATTTTGTTTATCGCTTACGGTTTAACAATTACACAAAATTCTACGAAATTCATCCAGAACAAAGAGGTCTTCAGAGGCTATTACCAGAAAATTAAAAATATACATTTTATTTGTGATGCAAATATCTTTTATATACGGCATTAATTAAAATCGTCGTAGCCATTTTTGAGAAAAACAAAATGCTCAATTTTTTTCCATGCTTGTGAAAGGGAGATTTTCTTGTAAAACTTCGTGTCGCATCATTGGAAGATACTAAACACAAATACTAAGGTTGGTATTTAATGGTCCTTTGGTTTTTACGCTATGCTATCCGCGCACAAACACATACACTCGCAGAAGCACGCGCGGGCCTTCTTCTAATACTGTTTTTGGATGCGCGGGACCTCAAAACAAATATTTCCGGTGAAATCTCCACATCGAATTTTTGGGTGGAATCGACACCTTCTCTATTATCTACTTTATATGTACTTACGTGATAGAGAAATTAAAAACACATATTTTGGAAGCACCAGAGCTTAGCATTTAGTGCATATGAGATTATTAATAAAATATATGCTTTACTAATTAAAACAAATATTTCAGCACTTGTTTGTTGTATGAGTGTACTAAAGTATTATAGCTTCAAGTTAGGGAAATACATAATTCGAACATGCTGTTTTTGCGATGTGCAAGCTGGGTACAACGTGTCAAACAACGTTCGTACCTAATATATAAATATATTATAACCAATAATGATATATGTGACACTTGCTTTGAGTAACATGTTATTACTGCAGCCTTCAATTTATGCAAATACATCCGTTGCTCTCCAATTCTTTTGGATTGCAAGCAAGAGTGAGTCCTTAGATTTCTTTATAGGATTGCTCCTGTACTGCTCTGGAGATATTCTATTAACACTTTTTGTTCCATAGTTAATCGCACAGAGCAGAGCACATCATCATAATCACATTCTGTGTTTTTTGTAGTGTTTAAAGTCCGCTTTTACTACTTGTGGCACCGCAGGCGATGACACTGGTGATACATGGAATGAAAATAGAGCACCGGTGGAATACGATGGCAAGGGAAACCGGAGAGCCCGGAGAAAACACGCCCCTGCGCCGCTTTGTCCACCACAAATATCACATGCGGTCGCTTGGGATCGTACCCGGGCCGTCTAGGGGAGAGTTGAGTGGTCTAACTACTCGGCCACGGCGCGGCCACATTCTGTGTAGTTAGCACTGTCGCCCTAAAGACGGCGGAAAAGCAAAACGCCCCTTTACTCTCTTCCATATTGGGCAATGAGCTGATGGAATATTTGCATCTCTTTGTTGGCTAGAAAATACACTACAAATAATGTCCAAGGTATTCAATGTATAAATGCAGAGCTTTATTATTAGAAAAACCTGATGTATTACATTTGACCTATATTTTGATAGCTACAGCAAAATGCGTGTGTAAAGTTTTTTTTTTTTTTTTTGCGGTATTGTGTACAATTGAATTTATGCACTCTTGTCAGATTTTAAAGTGAAGTTATGTAACACAGTGTGTATTAACATTGAAATTATTATTTATTTTAATACACAATTACAATCTCTTGCTATTGTGGCTTATATATTATAGAAGATTTTCTTTATATTCAGGTACATTTTTGTTCAAACACCTCTTTTTTCAGATTACCATATTGCGATGTATAAATATGTTCAGACTTACAGGTGACAAATCTCCTACAGCAAGTTTTGCTACATCGTCTATTTCCGCTCAACTTTAACTGCACGTTGCAAAATGGGTCTATATAAACCATTTCTACTTGCTCTATACGCACTATGTACATAATGTATAGAGAAGGTATTGTATTCCCCAATATTTGATACCGAGAATGTGACACGAAGATTTTCAAGAAAATATTACTCTATCGGTCTAGGAGGGGGTGCTCTAATAGCGGCCCAAGTGCTGAGAAACACTACTACAGTCAACCCTCACTGCCTAGTCTCTTAATACCATTTTAATTGCACTAATGTTGTGACCAGCTACACCTTTTGACACTGAAGTGTGGCGAAGAAAAGAAAAAAAAAAAACGTTTTAGCCGTCCTTGCTTCACTTGCTTTCGTATGGTTACAAACGGATGTTGGGAAACAGGAAAGACTTTGCAATCAAATGTAAGAGAATTTGTGTGTAGGATCCATCAGAGTTTTAGATTAGGCAGTAAAGCATTATCAACTGTCGTGCTATCTCTTTCAACGTTCCATGCTTTAACTTAAAGTAAATGTACAGTAATTTTCTCAAACGTAGAGTATTTAAATAAAATAGGTAGAGTAATTTTTGAGAAAACAAATTAAAAAAAATACCCGTGCCCTATTTTACCCTTTATGTCAACATATACACTTTTTACTCATTTCTAAAGCATATTTCAGAATATAAAATAGGACTTGAACAGTATACATTCTATTAAAAATTAGCTTTTCGTTCTTAAGGGCAAATAACTTAATACTTGATTGAGGAGTGGGTAAGATAATTTGTACATTTTGAAATTATATTTGAGCACTAGGTTTATCTCACAGTCGTGAAATATTTTACAGACAGTCTTAACAATCTTTCTTAAATGAGTGTCATGGGAAGTTATTGACTGGGCATTTAATATTTTTATACTCTGCTGAACCGGAGTAAACCTGTCTCATTATTCCAGTTCCAGTTTCATATAAAGATGCTCGAAGTGATCTAGAACACTGCTCTAGATACTTCTTGTGAGATGAGAAGAACAATGAGCATCCTACATTTAAAAGTTCAACATAGTTCATTGTAATTGTTACGGCTTTAATCAACTATGAAATTAGATGTAAGTGGTGTAATGTAGGAAGGCGGAAGGAGTATAGAGTATATAAAATAAGGCAGACGACTCCAAGATCGACGTCACCAGAGATACTATACGTACTACAAAGGCATTGGGGCAGTTGGGGTCAGAGTCGCAGTGCAGCACTATAAAAACCTGGCACAGGTCACAGTAAAGAGTGAATTTGGTGGACGAATTATGGCACAAGAAACATCACTACTTCACTACGAACATAGATTTGCATCTGGTATCCGAGAGCATGAATGCGATTTTACTGTTTTCAAATTTGAAAAGTTCTTCAGTTTCTAGAGTTGTATTGCACGTTCCATTTCTATAGTGCGATTATGAATTATACACTTTTATCCATTTTACATTTTTACATCCCCTAAAAAATAATAAGAATCATTTACAATACCGTCTAAAGTATGTTTAAAACTGAATGGGTTCATTGAATTATACACGTATATGGCATTTAATAATAATTATAATGTTAATAAGATGATAATGGCTATAGTAATAGTAGACTACTGCTCCTGCTGCTAATAATAATAATAATAATAATAATAGTAATAATAATATACAATTGCTAATGTTAACCAGTGTACTTACACGTAATGATTATTTTTTTTAATTACTTTACTGTAATATTAACATGCTCTTTGCTACACACAATAAAATGACCTGTCAGGGAAGGCATGAATGGACTGTAACGTTACGTCATATCCCACATCGTCCTCCCCTCATTCAGGGGCTGTATTCGCAAGTACAGTTTGGAGATATCTGACTTAAGGTGATCCATCTGAGAAACTTAAAAGACCCACAGTATGTAAGACATCTTATTGAAATGTATACCTGTTATTATGCCCAATAGTAGTGAGGCTGTTGCCATGTTTCAAAATTCTAACTTACACGGCTATTTAAATAATAATTTTTGTCTAAATTCACCGTCCTAATAAAAATGAGCTACGTGATGCATTTTTAAACCCACTGAAATACAAAAGTCCTGGTTTACAACAAATGAGTTTGGAAATAAATCTGTCACATTATATTTTTTATATTAGCTTTAATTAGCGATGAAAAAATTGTTACTTTATGTACTCTCCAAACTGTGTTATTTTTTTAAATGCAGTAATTTATTTATTAAAATTGGAGCATGGTTTCGAAAAAGTAATATGGCTATTATCTTTTAATCTCCTTTTGAGAGGCAGTACAAATAATTTTAAGCAAGTTAGTGAAAAATTGTATCAGTGGAACATTTTGAGTATGGAAAATTGTTGGGAAAAAGTTTACGAGAAAATGAGATTTAAAGTTGAAGTGGGTACTAATAAGCACGTAGCTACCCATTTATAACCTCGGTTAATTGGTAGTTAATTTGCACCAAATGTGAAATGTTAAATTTTAGAATTCATATAATTTTATTACTAAGCAAACAATTTTTAAAATTTTCAAAATCTGCGGTTAAATTTCACAGTATCTAAGATACCTTATTGTAATATTTACCAGTTATTATACACATGAATAGTAATAGTTTTGTTATATATAAAAATTCTAGCTTACACGATTATTTAAATACCAATTTTTATTTTCTAAACTCGTTGATCTAATGATATTGCGCCGCGTGATGCATTATTAAAAGTATTCACATACAAAAATCCCAATTAGTATAGAAAAAAATCGGATGTGTTCCATTCACATGACTTTCTCTGCTTATTCTGCAAACCGATTGTTCTTACAGATGATTATTCTTTTATCTACATCATGCTAATCGACATAAATATTAACAGAATTGGTATTATTACTTGTTTCTTTGTATGTAGAAAAGGAATAAGAGGATACACTACGCTAAAGCGATAGTCAAATATTTTAAAAGCTAGTCGCAAAGTGAAACAATAGAAATTCGGTTCTCTTTGCTTGCCAGAAGAAAACAAAAGAGAAACGAAAAGAAAGGCGAATTTCCATTTGAGAAACGTTAAATTAACTCAAAAAAGTTAAATTAGCTCAAAATTGAAAAAAGTAGCATATATCTCGGAAACGGTTGACTATACAAAAACTAAGTGTGGTATAAATTGTGTATTTTAACGAAATCTACTGTTTTTGTGCCGTAAGCTTTTGTCCACTCCTCACGATTCAACAGTTATACAAATATATGCTAAAGTAATACCGAATGAAGAGGTCTTCTGAGGATATTCCCAGAAACTTCAGGATATACGTTTCGTTTGTCATAAAAATGTAATAAACGTAGGGTATTTCAATCAAAATCATTAGGGCCATTTTTGAGAAAATCAAAATGTTCGAAAAATGTTCCATATAAAGGGTACTTGGAATGGGGGATTTTCCCGAAAAGCTTCGTGTCGCATCGTTGGGAGATACTGAATTTCAATATCAAGTGTGGTATTTAACCGACTTTTCATTTTTGAGTTATGCTGTTCACAGACACACATGCACCTTTTCTGAAGATGCTTTTTCTGTATTCAATGGATCTTAAAACATTTATTTCCGGTGAAATTTTGGTATAGAATTTTTGGGTGGAATACAATACTTTCTCTGATCAGTACTACATTGCACATATGTGCTAGAGAAAGTAATTATTACTTTTGGTAGTCACAAAAGCTATTGATTTTTAAACATTTTATCTTTTATTTTTTCAGAATTGGAGCATTATTTTGAAAAATTAAATGACCACTTTCTTCAAAGTAGCTTTTGATGAGCAGCATAAACATTTTGAAACAAAACAGTGAAAAATTGCAAGGGATGGAACATTTTTAGTATGGAAAAGTGTTGGAAAAATGTACGAGAAAATAATGTTTAAACCTGGAAGTGCTTGTTAATGAGCAGGCGCCTACCCATTTATAGTTTGAGTTAATTGGCAGTTTAAATGCGCCTGGTGCAAAAACGATTATTTTCTTAAAGCTTAGAAGTCGTATTATTCTATTATGAAACAAAAGTTTTTTTTTTTACTTTCTCACAATTGTTATTGAAATTTCACAGATGAATCGCCTTATTGTGATTCTGCATCTTGCATTAATAACATCATAAGATAACGTTTTCCTCTTCTTTTCCTTTTTGAACACTAGATTCACCCTGAAACTGGTATCTACAAGGCCTTTACCACAGCTTTTCTCTATAGTGTGTGGAGCATAAAAGCACACAAATCATTTAACAGTTTTCAAAATTAAGTGAATATATTTTCATTATCTCTAGCACGCATGCACATAGTATCTAGAGAAGGTTTTATATTCCACACAAAAATGCATCTCCCAAAAAAAGCATTGTTTTTAGAAAATATGTGTGTGTGTATGTGTGTGTGTGTGTGTGTGTGTGTGTGCAGCGCAACTCAAAAGGAAAAGTCAGTTAAGTATTAAACTTAATATGTAAGTTCAGTATCTTCCAAGGATGCGATACGAATATTTTCTGGAAAACTCCGCCAACCCAAACTACCCTTTATATGGAAGATTTTACGAAAATTTTTATTTTCTCTGAAGTAGCTCTAATGACTTTGATTAAAATTCCATATGTTTGAGGTATTTGCATGACAAAGCAATGCATATGATGAATTTTCTGGGAATAGCCACTAAAGTCCTCCAGTCTGGATGACCTGTCTTAACTGATAAACCATAAAGCTGTTTACACAAGACATGTCGATTTCGTTAAAACACACAATTTATGCCATATACTTTTTTGTACAGTTAAGTTCCCATAATATTCTTTATTGGATTCAAATACAAACTACTTAAACTTTTCTCCAGGAGATCATATTTCTTTCATTTCTCTTTTATTTTTCTGCTGCCCTGCAAAGAGAACCAAATTTCAATAGTTTCCCATAGGAAACAGTTTTTAAAAGATCTGACTCTCGCTTTAGCCTAGTGTATTCCCTTATTTCCCTTCTACTTCAAGGAAGCATGTAATAAGACAAATTCTGCTAATGCTTTTCTCTGTTTGCATGATGTACATAATCAGCAAGGAATAATCGTTTGCAAGAATTGTTTGTGGAACTGCTACCGAAAGCCAAGTGAATCGAACACATCAGATTTTTCATCTGATTTTTTTTTTTATTTTATCATAAATAAAAATTAGTTTGTTTGTAAAGACACTGTCAACTACCAGGATCATATCAACGCCTCCGGTGTGTCGGAATTTGGTCCCGCAGGAGTTCTTTAACATACCAGTAGATCTACTGACATGGGTATGTCACTTTTAAGCACACTTAAAAGCCATCGCTCTGGGCTTGGTTTGAACCCGCGACCTTGAGTTCAGAAGACCACCGTCTAGCCAACTGGGCTACGCAGACCGACAGTTTCTCATTACTCACCTATAGTGGAATATAAGGTATTCAAGGATGGGGACACCTCGCGCACTGCGACTTAGGTGAGACAGCTACAACACCCAAGAGGAAGTAATGAAGGGAAGGAAACCACAAGAGGCTACAGGCCGCAGGAATAGAAGCCACCGGGACACGCGGAGGTCCCTATAAAGTCTTAGCTCGAAGATACCTCCCACTATTTCAGCTGCTCACATAAGTCGACGAACCATCCCTCCAACTAGGCAACTCTTTATTCTGTCAGGGAAATGCCCTTTCCTTGTAGGAAACATCCGCGCCATCTGGCACCACCACCTGCCACGAAACCTGCAAATACGACTGCAAAATAAGAAAGGAAATAAATGGAAAGGGAAATGAAAGACAGTGAGATAGGTAAACACCCCATGATGCGACCACAAAAACCCATGGTCAGGAGTGGACGGTCACCGGCTATCGCATCCAGGACCTCTTACGTTATAAACGTTTTCTTCCTTTTCATTGGCTTAACATCCTTTAACGTGGTTCATGTTGATCATATTGGACGACGAATGAAATCGGTGTAATGATGCACAAATGATCTTGGGGTCCATGGTACAAACTATTCTTACAAAAAAACAAAATTCTTTGATTTACAACATGCTAATGGAGATAAATATTAGCAGGATGGGTCTTGTTACTTAATTCCTTGTAATTAAAAGAGTTATAAGGGAATGCAGTAGGCTAAAGCGACAGTCAACTCTTTTAAAAGCTGGTCGCTGCATGAAACAATTGAAATTTGGTTCTCTTTGCACGACTAGAAGTAAAACAAAAGAGAATACACGAAAGATGACTTCCCGTTTGAGAAAAATTTAAGTTGTTTTAAACTTAAACCAACAAAAAAGAATATCTCGAAAACGATTAACTCTACACAAAAGGTATAGGACATATTTTATGTTTAAACGAGATCTACTTTTTTATGCAGTAATTTTTGTCTATCTCTTACGATTTACCATTTATATAAAAGTCATCCAGAAAGAAGAGGCCTTCAGAGGCTATTCCAAAAAATTTCAAAATATACAATTTTTTTGTCATAAAAATATCTTAAACATGTGGTATTTTAATACAAATTGTTAAAGCCATTTTTGAGAATATAAAAATGTTCGAAAATATTCCATGTAAAAGGTTATTGGGAGTTGATGAATTTTCCTGAAAAACTTCATGTCGCATTATTGATACTGGCTATAACTACCAACTTTGGTATTTAACAAACTTTCGTATGAGTTATGCTGTACGCATATACACATATTTATTTGTAAAAAATATTTTTTTTTAAATCAGGGGGTCTTGAAAAATGTATTTTCGGTGAAATCTCGATATCGAATGTTTGCGTGAAATACATATTCTCTTTGCCTTTTATGTTCACTGTCCATACGTGCTAGAGGAAGTAAAATGGTCATTCACATCACTTTCCGTTGCCTACAGCAAGCTATTCTCAGAAAAGCTTATTTCCTATCTAGTTCACGTGCATCGATATAAACTTTTGCAACATATTTTATTACATACTTACTTGTAGATAAGTGGCAATACAGCAATACATCACACCGGGGATAAATGGACAGGACATTTACGTTCTCGTGCACATGACGTCATCTCAGGAGCAGGATGTTTCTCCAACTAGTATATTTGAATCATTTTTTAGTATAGTATATAGTCGTTTCCTTGGCTTTAAATACGAAATGATTGATTAGATTTTATTAAGCATGATAAGAGATTATTTATGTGTGCGTAGATTGTTGTTCGGTGATAATCAGAAATTGCTGTATTTTAAGCAATGTATTTAGTTGCTACTTGTGAGGAGTCTGTTTTAAGTTCTGAGTTTTGTTTGTTTATTCTTGTGCAGTTACCCGTCAAGGGATTATAAATGAAGGAGTTTTTTCAGGATTTTATTTTGAATTTCATTTTACATAACGAGTAAGTATCACCCAAATCTTTTCTGTATTAAAAGAACAAAAGAAAAAAAGTACCGGATTTTGTGTTACGTAATCACACGTGTGCAATGTGCAGTTCTATAAGGTGCAATAATATAATTCCCCAAACTGGTGTTAACATTTTGAGCGCGTCCATTTTCGTTTTCTCAAGAAAATATAATATTTTAAGGTTTACATATATTGTTGTCCACAGTAGTTAACTGAAGATGTATCTATAATTTTGTCAATGATAAACACACAAGAATTTACATTTCATCTCGATAGCTTCCTTAATTTTAAATTAAAAATACTTTAAAAGTGAAATTTATGGTCTTATGCTAAATGATCCACAAGACAGGGTTTTAAAAAATAATTTGTATTTTAAGTGACTGTATGCTGCAATCAGAATAATTATGTAAACTGCTCTGTAGTATTTCACATAATTTTTACGAAAGGTTTGCATATATCCAGCTTTATTTATGCGCTGCGTATGCCTATGCACGTCATGAGAGATTTCTCTTTTGGAGTTATAACGAGACAAAGAGAGGTGAAACTATTCTCAAGTAGCATATATTTGATGATCTCAAATGAGTGTTTGGGGGTACTATTGGTTATTTTTGCATTTAAGTATAGCAGGGGTGATTTCTGTGATTGGGGTGTTTTTTTCTGGTTGTGTTAGTAGGGCTAATTTTTTGGTTTCAGGTTGGTTTTTGGGTTCGGGTTTGGTTTTGGTGGTTTTATTTCGGGTTTGGTTTTGGTGATTTTATGTTCCGGTGTGGTTAGGGTAATTGGGGGTTTGAAAGTGGTTTTAAGTGTTCGGGGTGGTTGGGAGATTTTTAGAGGTGTTTTGTATTCGGGGGTGGCATAGGGTAGTAATCGATTTCCGCTGGCTTTTAGGTTTGTAGTGGTTGTGGTAGTGTTTGTTTTCGGGGACGAAGTGGGGGTGAGTTTTGTTTTTGGTGTGATTGGTGATGGTGTTTTTGTTTGGTGGTGGTTGGGATGTTTGTTTTTTTTCGTTTATGGATTCGTATGTTTATTATTTATTTTATTTTTAACGGCACTGTCAATTTTCAGGATCATATCAGCTCAGCCGGCGTACCGGAATTTCGTCCTGCAGGAGTTCTTTAACATGCCAGTGAATCAAACTGCAGACATGGCACTGTCACATTTAAGCACACTTAAAAACCATCGGTCTGGGCCGTGTTTGAGCTTGCGACCTTGAATTCAGAAAGCCAGCTTCTAACCAACTGAGCTACCCAGAGGTGGTTTGTATATTTTTGAGTTTGAATGTGGTTGAGGTGGTTTTTGGGACTTAGGGGTAGTTTTGTGCTTTGGGTGTTTTTTTATAGTTCTTTTTTTAGTTGTGTTGGTCCTTTTACTTTCTCTACTTAGAACATAGTACAAAGATAGAGTAGGTATTGCATTCTACCCAAAACTTCTATACCAAGATTTTACATTGAAAATAAAGTTTTTATGTTCCCTGGATAAAAAAGGGATTTTTGGAAATAGGTTTTATCTGAACACGGTAACTCAAAAACGAAAAGTCAAATAACTACCAAACTTCATGTTTAAGTTTAGCATATTCCTAGGATGACTCCGTGGCATAGCTCACTAAGTGCCTTGCCCTACCGCCCAGCCGCTGCGTCCCCATTTCGGTCCATTACAGACGTCATGGATAGGGTGCAGACGGGGATGAGATATGGTCAGCGCTTTGATTCCCCCCCCGGCCAATTAATGCGGTCTTCACGAAATGGAGCCGCTATTTCTCCATCAAGTAGCTCCTCAATTGGCCCCACAAGGACCTCACAAGACTAAATATTCCTAGGATGCTACATGAAAGTTTTCAAGAAAATTCCAACACCACAAACTGCCCTTTAATGAAAACGGTTTCTAAAATTTTGATTTTATAAGAAGTGGCTACCAATCTTATTTCAAAATCATATATTAAAGTAAATGTTTATTTATCTAATAAGTATTGTGTATTCTCTGGGAACAGCCTCTGAATTTCTCTTCATTCTAAACGACATTTATACAACGCAAATAATGTACATCTCGATAAAATATACTATTTATGTAATATACATGTTTGAGGAGTTAATGATTTCTGAAACAATAATTGTTATTGCTTTCGGTATTAACATTTTAAAATGCTTAGCTAATGCAAGAATTTGTCAAATTATGGCCATGCAAATAGAACTGAATTTCAACCACATAGCGACCATCTTTTAAAATGTTCGACCATCATCACTTTAAAAATGTATACCCTTATTTCCCTTATAAGGAATTAAGTATAACACAGTTTATGCTAATGGTGTTTCTTGAATAACATGAAGAAGATTGAATAAATCCTTTTAAGAATAAATTTTTGCTAAGATATGATCATATAAATGGCACACATCATTTTTTGAGGGGGGGGGTGGAACCTCAACTTCGAATTTCTGGAAAGATTAGAATACCTTCTATACCTACTATGTACATTATATATGGTAGCGAAGGTAATACAACTCTTTTAAACTAAAATTTGCAGATATAACACTTCCTGTAGC